>QGSO01000415.1:422971-462518 GCA_011037825.1 Carya cathayensis
AGGATTTTATAGAAGATTTATCAAGGATTTTTCTAAACTCTCTAAACTTTTATGTAATCTTCTTGAAAAAAATTCTGCATTTGACTTTGATGTTGTTTGTTTGCAGGCCTTTAATGCAATCAAGGAGAAACTAATTTCAGCACCAATTGTGATTGTGCCTGATTGGAGTTAACGTTTTGACGTTATATGCGATGCAAGTGACTTTGTAATTGGAGCAGTGTTGGGTCAAAGGCGAGACAAACTGTTTAAAGCCATCTATTATACAAGCCGGACATTGAATGAAGCTCAATTAAATTATACAACAACTGAGAAGGAGATGCTTGCTGTGGTGTTTGCTTGTGACAAATTTCGGTCTTACCTCATTGGTACAAAGGTGATAGTGTTCACTGATCATGCAGCACTTCGCTATTTGTTTGGCAAGAAGGATGCTAAGCCAAGGCTAATTCGTTGGATCCTCCTTCTTCAAGAATTTGATTTGGAGGTTCGAAATAAGAAAGCAAGTAAAAATTTAGTTGCTGATCATCTCTCTCGATTAGAGCAAGAGGAAGAAAGACCAGATTCAGTGATCCAAGAAGCATTTCCCGATGAGCAGTTGTTTGCATGTGAGATCAATCTTCTGTGGTATGCTGATATTGTAAACTACCTAGTTTGTAAAGTACTACCACCTGATCTTACTTACCATCAACGCAAGAAGTTTTTGCATGATGTGAAATATTATCTTTGGGATGAGCCTTTGTTGTTCAAAAGATGCCCTGATCAAATCATTCGAAGATGTGTGCCAGAAGAAGAGATGCAAGCCATTCTCCATCATTGCCATTCATCATCATATGGAGGACACTTTGGAGCCACCCATACAGCAGCTAAGGTACTTCAAAGTGGGTTCTTTTGGCCTTCTATTTTTCGTGATAGTTATACTTTGGTGAAAACTTGTGACCGGTGCCAACGTATGGGAAATATTGCAAGGCGTCATGAGTTACCATTGAAAAATATCTTAGAAGTTGAGTTGTTTGATGTTTGGGAAATAGATTTTATGGGGCCTTTTCCTCCTTCTTTTGGCTTTGCTTATATCTTGTTAGCAGTTGATTATGTGTCACAATGGGTGGAAGCAATTTCTACAACAATAAATGATGCAAAGGTAGTGCTCAAATTTCTGAACAAGAATATATTCACAAGATTTGGCACTCTACGAACTATTATTAGTGATGAAGGGACTCACTTTTGCAACAAGTTGTTTGATAATCTTCTTTCTAAATATGGTGTAAAGCACAAAATAGCACTTGCTTACCATCCTCAAACTAATGGCCAAGAGGAAATTTCAAATAGAGAAATCAAGAACATCCTTGAGAAGACGGTCAAAACCAATAGAAAGGATTAGGTGAAGAAGCTTGATGATGCTTTGTGGGCATACCGTACAGCCTTTAAAACACCTATTGAGATGTCTCCTTACCGATTAGTGTTTGGAAAGGCATGTCATCTTCCTGTGGAGTTAGAGCATAGAGCTTATTGGGCTGTAAAAAAGTTTAACTTTGATTTGAAGGCAGCAGGGGAAAAGCGACTTCTTCAATTGAATGAGATGGAAGAGTTTCGGAATGATGCATATGAAAATGCAAAGATCTATAAAGAACGGACAAAGAAGTGGCATGACAAACAGATTCTTAGGCGAGAGTTTGCACTAGGAAAACAAGTTTTACTCTTCAATTCACGACTCAAACTCTTCCCGGTAAAGTTAAAATCAAGATGGACAGGTCCTTATACAATTGATAATGTTTTCTCTTTCGAAGCAATAAACTTGAAGGACAAGACAGGGAATATATTCAGAGTTAATGGCCAGAGATTGAAGCACTACTATGGAGAACAAGTGGAGAGGAACTATTCATTTATTCCTCTTGAAGATCCTAATTGATGAAGATTGAAAAGTCTGGCTATAGACTTTGAAACAAGCGCTTATGGGAGGCAACCCATAGAACTTCCCTTCATTCTTTCATTTTTTTTATTATTATCTTTATTTATTTATTTTTAATAATTTGGATTTTGATGCAGGTTTTTTTTAGCATAAATAAAAAGCTGAAAAATTATAAACTACAGAAGATTCACCATGAAACCAGGGAAGTTCCTTTCATTTCTTCAATCCTTTTTACTTTTGCATTACAATGAGGACATTCTTTAGTTTAAGTTTGGGGGTGTAAACTCCTATAGTCATTTGATCCTCTTGTTTTCTAAGTCTTGGGTTGTTTGATGGGTTGTTTGATTCTCTTACCAAGCATGCATTGGAGTAAGATTGAATTCTCTATGACTCTGAAATTTGTGATTGAAGATGGTGTTGAGAAAAATTTTCAAAAATTTCTTTTATGTCAAGCAGAGTTTTGGTGGTACTTTGGTTTAAATCTTTGACCTTGAACATAATTGAGCACATAGTCGCTTCTCTTTTATTCCATTTTGCTTATGAAGAGAAGAAATTGAATTAATTGAAAGAGGGAAGTTCAATTTTGCTTTGCTCTAGAATCCGTTGATGGATCCTTGAGGCGAAATCCTAGTTGATACCAAATATTAGAGAAATGATTTAGGCATTTCTTTGTCATAACCAAAAAGCTTTCCCAGCCGTCCTAAATATCATGCCATCATTACATGGTGTGTTTCCATAGTCAACCCCTTTGAGCCTTATTTCACATAAGCCTTTATTTGTTCTTTGAACTACATAAACCACTCCTGCTCTAAGCCTGAAAAACAATGAATCTACCTTTGATAGTTTGAGAAAATACTTTGGTGGAAAGTTACATTTAAAGAGAAAATTAGTTGAAAGAGAATGATCCGTATTATGTTTGCTCTGTTTGATCAAAGTGTGAAAAAAAAAAAAGTCACTAAGCGGAGTGTGTATCACCTCAGATTTTGTTAAGGGAATGTTGGTATTGCTCAGTGATTATAGCAACAATAATGCCACCAGTATGAGCATATTGCCAAGAAAGAGCTATGATTTGAATCATGTGGATATCTCTTTTAGTGTTCTTTTCACCAAATATTTTCCAGTTTGCTTTGATTCTCATATCCAGTTCTTTCTTAACCCTCACCCTGTGGCCTATCATTACAACCTTATTAAAGACCTTTTGATCTTTGATTTTGGTGTTGACTACATTAGTGGAGAGGATTTCTGAAAATTGGACTTATGGGGTTAAGTTTTGAGAGAATTCTTCTTATTTTAGTTGTTCTACTTTTATCTGAGTTTGCAGGTGGTTTGAGGTTAAATTGACTATATCACACACACACTCAAGGTCTTAGCTTTAGGTTGAAGTAAACGCCTAACTCTTACTTGACAAATTGCAAAATTTTTTATTGATTTTCTTGCTATCTTCGATGTCAAAAGAGTAAGATACTAGTGATGAAATCTAAACTCATAAAAGCTTGGTGAGTGATGATACTTCTCTTTGGGGTCTAGTTGATATTGCCTAAAGTATCATTTGTTTTTCTTTCTGTTTGAGGACAAACAAAGTTGTAAGTTTAGGGGTATTTGATGACTTGCAAAATTTCATATTGCAGATTTACCACATTGCTCAAGCGGTGGAATTTGGGCACTCAAGCGAATCCAAGCAGATTCAAACGCTCGATGGCCACTCGATAGTGAGCTCGAGTTGGTTGCGGGAAAACAAGACGCTCAAGCGAAGTCAGGTAGAGTTGAACGCTCGATGTGTGCTAGACAAACTACTCAAGCAAAGTCAGGCAGAGTTGAACGCTCGATGTGCGCTCGACAAGCTGCTCGAGTGAATTCAGGTACAGTTGAACGCTTGATGCTCGCTCGACACCCCGCTCGAGCGAATATCGTATTTTACAGATCTAGGGTTTTTCTGCCGTTAGGGCATATAAAAGTGATTTTTCATCATATGGTCGTACTTTGGACTAGAGAACATGTTTTTGGGATAGAAAAACACAGCTAGAAGGATTCAAGTCATTTGTTTTTGGAGACAGAGTTCCACGCATTGCACATACACTGGAATCATACACGGGCACAAATGGGAGAGAAGCAGTGAATCATTTCCTGGAGTTTTTGAAGACTAGTTGCGGTTGCGAGGAGTATTTTTTAGTGTTTATTTTCCTTCCAATATTCTCAGAACAATTATGTTGAATTCGTTTATGTTGAATTCCATTTTTAGCATGAGCTAAATTTTCTTTATTCTACGAAAAAGATGTAACCTAGTTCTGAACTATGCTTGATTGTCTATGCTAATTTAAGGCAATTCTCTCTTTGTTTATCTGATTTATTCTGAGTTTATTGCTTCTAATTAACTGGCCATTGATTAGATGATATTTTAATCTTGTGATTTGCTATTGAAAGAGGGAATTATAGGGTGGATCTTGAATGTTTCGGCATAGGTAAATATAGAGATCGAAAGACTTGTATGAACTTATGTAGTATTTAAATCATTGGTCTTATTGCTTTCTTGCTTTATTAATTTGCATATTCTTGTGTGAATTGATGAACAAGAATAATTTCTAATTGACTATCGAAAGAGGCTTTTGGATGAATTAGAGATTTGCTAATAAACAAAAAGAATTAAATTAAATTAGTTGGATGAGTAAAGCATAGTGAGGAGTTAGGTGAAATCGATTTCCTAGAAGTTTTCTTCCCCATTAATTTGATTTTAGAACTTCAGTTTTATTTCCCTTGCGTATTTTTCTTTGAGTTGATTTTAGTTTGAATTACAACTACAAAAATCTTAGTGATTCCTCTAGATAAAATCAAGATTAGTATAATTTTGGAATTTTTCAAAAGTAAAGTACCAATCCCTGAGGACGATACTCTTCTTATCACTTTACTATAAAACTACAATACTGTGCACTTGCAGTTTTGCACCGATCAGTGCTAGTCTCATGAATACATTAAATATTAGACCATCTTCTTGTATTTTCACCTTATATCTGTTTGGTTATATATTTAGGAAACTTATATATGTATAAGGCCATCTAGCAATTAAGCAACAGTACCCTCTAGCTAGGACTAACAACCATACAAACTTGTGGGCAATAATGGTATTGTTACATTATTGTCAATACCTATATAGTTATTTTAAGAACGTTTCCCTCATTTTTCAAAGATCCATTGGTGGAGCAGCAATGGGAGCAGTGGTTGAGTAGATACTTAGGATTTAAATTCTTGATGTATATATTGGGTGTTTACTGGATAACTTTACTTTACAATTACAGGCTTTGCATGTAGTTAGGAGACGTGGGAAAATTGAATATATATCTGATGTTGGTTTATAATAATTGATCTGTGCTAACTGTATAACTTTAAAGCCTGGGCTATTAATATGTTTGTGTTGTTCATCTAATTAAATATAGAACTACTACATCCGCATGCATATATGGATTTTAGTCACTGTGATACTTGATATGGATTTTACTCACTGTGATACTTGGCCAACCATTTGATATATGATTCATACTTCTTCCCTATCATTGTCGATAAAAACTTATATTTGTCTTTATATATTTTAACATGTGGCCATCAAACAGAAAATCTTGTTTAAACGGTTTTAACTGTTTTCCCGTTAAAGTTAGCGACTTGCGTCTAAATCTCTCCTTGTACTATGGTCTTTTAAACAAGATATTTTTACTAACAATAATAATTTCAGACTGCAAGTTATTATGATATTTTGTAGTCTTTAATACATACTCACGAATAATAACAGAAGGCTGATTATATAATTCTCTAACACCCAACTTTCTTCTTTTTCTTTTATCTTAAGATCCGAAAGGGCATCTCAAGTTCTCGTTTGTATTTTGCGAAAGCTTGGTTGCCATTTTGTATTTGTTCCTCTTATTTGTTTCCTTCAACCTTAGATCTGTTTTTCCCTGTTTCCATGTAAAGTTTCCGGGAAAACTTATATTTGAGTGTGCGTGTAAATATATTTATTTTACATTGAATAGTTGAACATCCATTTTCAACTTGGATTACATAGTTCTTCAGATGTTAATCCTAGTTTTTTCCTAATTTTTATTTTTGGTTCCTTTAAAATTCATTTAATATTCTCTTTTAGGAAAAGGATTATGAGAAACTACAATTACTTTATATTTTTCAGGACACCATTAGCAGCGTTAGAGCTATGTTGGATAACTTTTCTTCAAACAGCCAAACAAATTCAAACCCCAAATTGCACAGTTTTCTCATTTTAGGGTGGCAAAACTGTAGGGGATGACAGCTTCCCCTTTCGGAATTATTATAATGCCCCACTAGGCTCTAAATATATCCTTTGAATTTACGACAGTCCTGTTGAGATAAGTGTGGTTTCTGTTATCTATTAACCACTATTTTTGTAGCCGTAGTTACCCCTTAGAGAAGATTATGCTACTAATTAGTACAGGTTATGGCAGTTAGAGTGGGTGGAGGTGAAGGTGAAAACTTATTGATCTTTGGCTTAACTTTCTCAAAATGCTTTGAGCCTCTCTCCCCTTTGGGACTTATTTTTACCTTTTTGCTTTGATTTATATTTTAATTGTTGGTGAATATTTCTTTTGCCTTCCTTTATGGCTTCCCATGGGATGATAAGGAACAAATGCCCTCTGTCGTGAACACATTAATTCTATCTTCTTCATTTCACATTGGTTTCCCTTGTCTCAAATGTCATTTTTTCCCTAAATTGGTATGGCCTTGTGGAGCAGGCAGCATTGAAGTAGTTGAGTTCATATATCAACCCCATTCCCAGCTTGGTCTTGTTTAACCCATCAGTTCATGCAAACCCCAAATACTTTATATGAAAGCCTCAAATGCTTGTTTTCTCCTTTTTCTCTTGGAGGTGAATTGGAATGTTAGACTTGTGGGATGAACAATCTGGTTTTATTCTTTTTGGTAGCTGAGGTTGGCTGGGTAATTGATTTAAATTCATGCATAATGATTGTCTACTGTTTGCAGCCATTTAGGCTCTTTACTGTATGGATGAACAAAATTTTGTTTATAAGTACTGCAGAGGTGCATGCTTGGTATCTAACTAGATTGTGATTGAATGGCCTAGATCAATAATTATATTGAATGCAAATTCGTGATTGTTTTGGGGCCTTCTATATGCATTAATACATTGAATAATGCATTCTATAATTTTACTACTTTGTAAAATTAGTTAAATATCTCCTCAAATTATCAATGACTGCATCTGTATACTGAAAACTTAATATTCTTTTATGGTTACTTGCATACATTAATTTATACTCCATCTTTCAATTGACAATTGACAACTTTGGATATTAAGTTATTCTTCTCTATTCTCCAATTGATAGTTAGATATTAAAAAATTATTCCCAGGGGACCAATTGGTGGATTACATACTAAAAAAGCAATCCCCACTATTTCCCCTTTGTAGTTGTATTAATCTTTGTGCCTTTGGAAGCTTCTAGGTTTTTACTTTTGTTGAAAGTATTCATCTATATTAATCAGCATTTTTACCTGTTCTGTAATATATATGGTGTATGTTTATCTTCTCTTCTAAATCCCAAAATCATAATTTCCCTTTATTTTGGTTTCATATGGCATTGATCTTTCTGTTGTTGAGAGGTATTCAATTTTTGCTTGGTTTAAGGTAATCATCCATATCTTTAGTAATCTGTTTTATGTTAACTATTAGAGGACAAATTTTCTGTTGGAGCTACAACAACCTGTATATTTCACACCAGTTTCCAATCAATAAGTTACTAAAGATTAATAAACAACATCTAGCTTAAACACCTAATGGGTTTACTTACATTGTACATTTTGAGAAAAGGCCAATCAAAATTGTAGTGTATAAAAATACACAAGATAGAGTCATCAATTTTGGATTTATATATGTCATAAATTAATGGAAAGCCTTGATCTCCATTCTATTTTCTAAGTGTTTCCTTTGTCCCAAAAATAATTATAATAGCAAAAACAATTAGTTATACCTAACTGACTACTGGATGCATATAATTACATTGGCACTATGAATTTTTAACATTTTTGTCCAGTAGTTAGTGGGCAGTTGTTATTAGGCAACATCCAATATTGGCCCTATGAATTTAATATAATATGGTCGCCACACAAAATAATAAGTGCTAAATCATTTCTGTATATGCATACATACTTGTATCTCTGTGTGGGTGATTTTATACCCATCAAATGTTAAATCAACCTTTTTCCTACTGTTTTGTTCCTTTTTCCATGTTTTGCTGTTTTAAATCTTATTCTTCTATTTAAGGTGTGCAATTAAATAGAAGTTTAAAAATCCTTTTGTAACTTCAATTTCTGTTTTTTGTGTTTTCTTTTCAGGTTTTGGGTGGGGGGCTTCGGAGCTTAGCATTTCTTGCTTTCAACTTTGTAAGTATATGTTTTAATAAGTATTCTGTTTCTTTGTTTTGCTCTTCTTTCATGACTTGATTTGCATATCCATCATTTAATTATTTATTCATACTAATTGAAGACATTTAGTTGGTTTACAACTATTTACAATCATTTTATGCCTGCCTGTATTCATTTATGGTTAAACCAGATGGTTTATATGGTTTAACCATTTAAGATTTGTTCATGCATCTTATTCATTTATCCATTGGCCTACGTATATAGTTTTTTCATTATCATGTTTAATATTAGAGACTTGGTTTCACTATTTCACAGTTAGCTATTTTAAAAAACTACTCTAGCTACATAATAAACTGCTTTATAAGAATTGAAAGGGTTAGATAATGAAATAAAAACACAAACCCCACTTGACCAAACCCACCTAGGCTGGGTTTGGTCACACCTACCCCATTGGACCGGATCACAATCCAAATTCCATAAAAACTTTGACTTCACAACCAAACCAATAGAGAAATTAGATTATCAAGAAGGAAAAAAAAAAAGGAGTTGTGCAGTATTGTTAAATTCTCCTCTACACACACTTCCTTGGTCATAGAGTCAATTGAGCTTATCAACCTTTTTTGTTGAAGTTTTATATAATGAAGCTACGTGTGTCCTATCATTGATTTATCCCTTTCTAATTATTAGGAAACCTCAATAGCTCATAGTGACAATACAGTATCATTGATGATCCCAACCTGTATAAAGAACAAGACGAGCTATCATCCAAGTCAAAGAGTAATGGTTTTTTTTTTCCGATCGGTGAAAATGACATTTTTTTTTAGAAATTCGGAGCCTTCAATCTCGTTTGTCAACAACATCAGGCGCTTTTTTTCAAATCTCCAGCCACACTTGTCGGGTCACGGACGGATCCAATTATTTTTTTTTTCAACTATCTACAGTGTCTATTAACGCACCGTTTTCTTCAGTCTATTTACTTGCTGCCGATCCTTTTTAATGATGCCAAAAGGGGGAGAAGTTTTAGACTAGAACATTAACATTGTTTAAATTGCTAAACTTGTTATATATGCTTGGAATTATATTTATATTTTTGCTTGAAAAACTAATGCACATTCTCAGGGGGAGCTTAAGTATTAATACAGGTTTCAGGTTCTATCAAGTATTTGTCATCATCAAAAAGGGGGAGATTGTTGAACCTAAGGTTTCAAGTTTTGTGTAATTATATATTTACACATGGATTTTGATGATAACAAATGAATTCAAAGAATGAAGGAGTCTCAAGCTCAAGTTGTCCACACAATGGAGTCAAGCACATCAAGGAACCAAGCATGAGCAAGAAGGAAACAAGTTCACATTAAAGTCATAGAGAAATGTTGTAAATCTCTTAAAATTCGAAATTAGGATTAAGGCTCAAAAATTAATATTTTATCATAAAGCATTAAAATACATTTTCCACATGTGCATGAATATTTTGAAAATTAAATTTGAAAATTTTGAAAGATAATTGATTGTCATCTTTCACATGTGCATGCCATGATTAAAGGTTTGAACTTTGAAAATATTAAAGATGATTGATTGTCATCTTTCACATGTGCATGTTTTATTTGAATATTTTCAAAAGTGATTGATGCTTTTCTTGACTTATGCAAAAGGAAGATGCCTTTGTTTGAATATTTTGAAAAGTAAAGTGTGCTCCTTTTGTCATATGCAAAAAGTAAAAAATTAGGTTTGAAATTTTTGAAAAGCAAAGTGTGCTCCTTTTGTCATATGCAAAAAGTAAAAAGATTAGGTTTGAAATTTTTGAAAAATGAATGATGATGTTTTTGACATGTGAATCTTTTTAAATTTGAATATGAAGTCTCATATGCCTATAAATAGATCATTTGAGAGCTTCACATTCACAACACCAAGAGCATACAACTCTCATTCAAAGCTTTCATTCTCTCTTCTCTAAGCATTGAGCCTTAACCCTTGTTCATTTTGAGAGATATAGTTTGTGCTTGTATTGTTCTTATTTCACTCATTGAGGAGTGTTTTCTGATATCCTACCCACTATCAATTCTTGTATCAGTAAAAGGGTGTGTACAACCCTTGTGCGTGTAGAAAGTGTTCTACACAGGGAATCGTTGAATCACCACGTGTAAGGTGATTGCAAGTGTAGAGGGTGTTCTACACGGATCCTTTGTAGCGGTGTTGTTCAAAGGTGTAATAGGTTTCTATCTCCACCTGAAGGAGATTGAATAGTGAATTCGGGGATCCTCAAGGGGTAGCTTGAGGCGAGGACGTAGGCAGTGGGGCCGAACCTCGTTAACATACTGAGTTTGCTTCTCTCTTACCCTTACTCTTTATATTTATTGCTGTTTCATATTTTGTTTATATTTTATATTGTATATTTGATTTATAATTGTTATTTTTTTTAAATACAACTCAATTCACCCCCCCTCTTGTGTTAGTCATCTGGGCAACAATTGGTATCAGAGCTAAAGCTCTATTATAAGATTAACTATCTTTTGAGTTAAGATCTTATGGCTAACATTGCAGCTTCATTTGGTGAAGGTCAATCTAGCAGTCGGCCTCCACTCTTTTGTGGAGACAATTACTCATTCTGGAAAGTTAGAATGAGAATATTCCTTCAGGCTCAAGGTCGAGAAATCTGGAAATGCATTGTAAATGGACCTTATATTCCAACAAAAGTGGTTGATGGAGTAAAGGTCAAAAAGGAAGAAGAAGAGTTTAATCGTGAAGACGATAGACTTTATACTTTGAATTTAACTGCTATGAATTTATTATATAATGCTCTCAATGGTAATGAGTTTAATAGAGTAATGACTTGTGCTACGGCAAAAGAAATTTGGGATAACTTGGAAGTTACTTATGAAGGAACTTCTCAAGTTAAGGAATCAAAAATTTATATTCTTACTCATGAATATGAAATGTTTAAGATGAATGATGATGAATCTATTTCTAGTATGCACACTCGTTTTACTAACATCATAAACAGCTTGACAGCTCTTGGCAAAGTTTATTCCAAAGTGGAAATGGTAAGAAAAATTCTCAACTCTCTACCAAAACGTTGGGAATCAAAAGTGACAGCGATTCTTGAAGCTAGAGACCTCAAGAAGCTCGAAGTGAATGAACTCATCGGGTCACTTATCACCCATGAGTACACATTGAAAAGAGGAGAAGAAGAAGGAAAGCCAAAGAAGAGCTTGGCGCTTAAAGCTGTTCCTCATGAAAGTGAAAGTGATGAAGATGAGGAAAATGACGATAAAGATGAAGAAGTTGCGATGATAACAAGAAGAATTCAGAGATTCTTAAAGAAAAATAAAACTCCTCCGAGGAAATCATTCAAAAAGTTTTCCAAGAAAGATTCAGGTAAAAATGATACTTTAATTTGTTATAAATGCAATAAGCCTGGTCATATCAAGCCAGATTGTCCCCTGCTAAAGAAAGATCGAAACAAAGGCAAGAAAGCAATGAAAGCTACATGGGATGATGATTCAAGTAGCTCAGATAGTGAAGCAAGCAATGAAGAATCAGCAAATCTCTGTCTTATGGCTAAAGATGATATTGAGGTAACAAATTTTGATAATATTGAAAATCCTTCATATGAAGAATTGCAAAATGTTTTAGAAGAGGTATATGAAGAATTTGAAAAATTGGGTATCAAATATACTGCTTTGAAAAAGAAAAATTCTTCTTTAACAAACGAAATTGATATTTTAAGAAAAGAAAATATTGTTTTGAAAGACGAAAATCTTGAGTTGAAGAAAAAGAAAACTGATTTAGAAAATATTGTTGAAAACTTTACGAATGGAAAAAGAAATTTTGAAAAACTTCTTGGTAGTCAAAGATGTGTTTTTGACAAGGCAGGCTTGGGATATATGCCAAAACAAAAGTTCAAACCTTATAAAAACTTCTTTGATAATCCTTCTACATCAAAGTCTAATATTCAAAATTCTTTTCATAATAAGTTTGTCAAAAAAGGATACTATTATAATCATTCAAGATTTTCATATATGTCACATGCTATTTGTAATTTTTGTAATAGAAATGGTCATAATTATCATACTTGTCCTATTAGAAGAAAACATACAATGACTATTAGGGCCATATGGGTACCTAAAAATCTTGTTTCTTCTAATACTAATAAATAAAGGACCCAAAGAACTTGGGTACCAAGAAAAATCATTTTAATTGTTTTTATAGGTATGCATGAAGTCCTCTACAAGCAAAAACAAATGGTTTTTAGATAGTGGATGTTCAAGACACATGACGGGAGACAAGACTAAGTTCTTTGATCTTAGATCTAAAGAAGAAGGACACGTGACATTTGGAGACAACTCGAAAGGGAAGATCGTGGGAATAGGTAAAATTGGTAATAAATCTTCTCTCATAATTGAAGATGTTCTACTTGTTGAAGGTCTAAAACATAATCTTTTGAGTATAAGTCAATTATGTGATAAAGGATTTACAGTTACTTTCAAAATGGATAAGTGCATTATTTTGAATGATCATGATTATAACATTTGTTTTACTGCCTTTAGAAGTAATAATGTTTATACAATCGATTTTGAAGAAATTACCTCACAAGATGCTATTTGTTTTTCAGTACAAAATGAAACTAATTGGTTATGGCATAGAAGACTAGGTCATGCCAACATGGAACTTATTTCCAAACTTTCAAAAAATGATCTTGTGAGAGGTTTACCAAAGGCAAATTTTCTTAAAGACAAAATTTGTGATGCATGCCAATTTGGTAAACAAACAAAAACTTCTTTTAAAACCAAGAAATATATTTCCACTACTAGACCACTGCAACTGATACACATGGATCTTTTTGGACCAAATAGAGTTGCAAGTCTAGGAGGAAAATATTATGCTTTTGTTATTGTTGATGATTTCTCTAGATATACTTGGGTCATCTTTCTTGCTCATAAAGATGAGGCACATAATGCTTTTACCAAGTTATGCAAGAGAATTCAAAATGAAAAGGGCTATACTATTTCAAGTATCCGAAGTGATAGGGGAAAAGAGTTTGTTAATAAAAATATTGAAACATTTTGTGATGAAAATGGTTTTGTGCATAATTTTTCTGCTCCTCGAACTCCTCAACAAAATGGGGTAGTAGAGAGGAAAAATAGATCTCTTCAAGAGATGGCAAGAACAATGCTTAATGAGAACAACTTGCCTAGTTATTTTTGGGCCGAAGCGGTAAGTACTGCATGTTATGTTATAAATAGAGTTATGTTAAGGTCTAAATTAGATAAAACCCCCTATGAGCTTTGGAATGAGAAAAAGCCCAACATTGGTTACTTTCATGTATTTGGATGCAAATGTTTTATTTTGAATGACAGGGATAATTTAGGCAAATTTGATGCAAAATCGGATGAAGGTATTTTTCTCGGGTATTCTACAAATAGTAAAGCTTATAGAGTATTCAATAAAAAGACTTTAACTGTACAAGAATCTATGCATGTAGTATTTGATGAATCTAATTCTCTACTCTCCAAGAAATCCATTGATGAAGAAACAGGAGGTATAAATAATACAGAAAGTCTCAATCTCAACAAAGAGAACACAATAGAGGAAGTCCAACATGGAGACATCAGGAAAGATCATCAAAATTTAATACGAGATGCAACCAAACAGTGGAAATTTGTGAAAGATCATCCAGTGGAACAAATTCTGGGAGAACCTTCACAAGGTGTAAGCACTCGATCATCTCTTAGAAATATTTGCAATCATACTGCTTTTTTATCTCAGATTGAACCTAAAAATATTGATGAAGCACTTCTTGATGAATCTTGGATTCTAGCTATGCAAGAAGAGCTTAATCAATTTGAAAGAAATGATGTTTGGACACTTGTTCCTAAACCCAAAAATCATACTATTATTGGAACAAAATGGGTTTTTAGAAACAAGAAAGATGAGTCCGGAGTCATTACTAGAAATAAGGCTCGACTTGTAGCCCAAGGTTACAATCAAGAAGAAGGAATTGATTATGATGAGACATATGCACCAGTCGCAAGATTAGAAGCTATTCGAATGCTACTTGCATATGCTTGTTATAAAGATTTCAAACTTTTTCAAATGGATGTTAAAAGTGCTTTCTTAAATGGTTTTATAAATGAAGAGGTATATGTTGAGCAACCTCCAGGTTTTGAAAATCATATTTCTCCAAATCATGTTTTCAAACTCACAAAAGCACTATATGGACTCAAACAAGCTCCTAGAGCGTGGTACGAGAGACTCAGTGGTTTCTTGATTAAAAAAGGTTTCTCAAGAGGAAAAATCGACACAACTCTTTTCATTAAATACGAAAATGATGATATTCTTTTGGTTCAGATTTATGTTGATGATATAATATTCGGTGCTACTAATGAAAATATGTGTCAAGTTTTTGCTAAGACTATGCAGGATGAATTTGAAATGAGCATGATGGGAGAACTTACATTCTTTCTCGGATTGCAAATTAAGCAAGTAAAAAGTGGGACATTCATCAATCAATCAAAATATATTAAGGAATTGCTGAAGAAGTTTGGGATGGAAGGTGCTAAGGAAACTGGAACACCAATGAGCCCATCTACTAAACTTGATAAAGATGAATCCGGTAAGACAGTTGACTCGAAAGTATATCGAGGTATGATTGGTAGCTTATTATATTTGACAGCCAGTAGACCAGATATTATGTTCAGTGTGTGTTTATGTGCACGTTTTCAATCATCTCCAAAAGAATCTCATTTAATTGCAGTTAAGCGCATTCTTAGATATCTTAGTGGTACAATTAACCTAGGGTTATGGTACCCTAAACACACATCTTTCGATCTAATCAGCTACACAGATGCAGATTATGCTGGTTGTAAAATAGATCGAAAAAGCACTAGTGGAGCATGTCACTTCTTAGGTCATGCATTAGTTTCCTGGTTTAGTAAAAAACAAAATTCTGTTGCACTATCTACTGCTGAGGCAGAATATGTTGCTGCGGGTAGTTGTTGTGCTCAAGTTCTTTACATGAAGCAACAACTTGAAGATTTTAAACTCATGTATAATCACATTCCAATCAAATGTGATAATACAAGTGCTATAAATCTTTCAAAAAACCCAATACAACATTCTAGAACTAAGCATATTGAAATAAGATATCATTTTCTTCGAGATCATGTGCAGAAAGGCGATATAGTACTAGAGTTCACAAACACACACGATCAGTTAGCAGATATATTCACAAAACCTTTACCAGAAGATAGATTATCTATGATTAGAAGAGAAATAGGTATGATGCATATTATGAATATCTCTTAAAAGACAGATCAAAGTTCATAAAAATAGATAGATTTTTCTTAAATACTTTTACATAAACTTGAGGTTCTTAGCCTCATGTTTGAGACGCTCATTCTCTTCATACAATATCATGTCATCCCTATTCATGGGAACTGGCAAGCGGAATGAAGAATCCAATAGAGATTTCAACTTTTTATTCTTCTGCCGAAGGATTCCTTCCCTTGTGTGAGACTCTTGAACAATTCGTTGAAGTACAACAATTTGTTCCTTAAGCTTTTCAACCTCATGGTTTTTTGCTTGAACCCGCTGGGAAAAAGCAACAATAGAGGATGAGTAGCGAGTCCCGAGACTCACCAAGTCGTAGATAGCATCGGAGTCTGACTTATTTGCCATACTATTATTTTCTTGCTGCAACATAGCACCAATGGCAGCTGCAGAAAGGACAGGAGGTTGAGATGTAGAAGAATGAGCCATTGAGAAAGGAATTGAAAACTTAAAGCGAGAATGTTGAAGGAATGCAGATGAGTTATAGAGATAAGAAGAAAACTTGATGCGGATTGGATGAACTTTAAGACTGTTTTTATAGAGATAGTATAAAGAACAAGACGAGCTATCATCCAAGTCAAAGAGCAATGTGTTTTTTCCCGATCAGTGAAAAAGACATTTTTTTTAGAAACTCGGAGCCTTCAATCTCGTTTGTCAACAACATCAGGCGATTTGTTTCTATCTTCAACCGCACTAAATTCATAGAGTTAGGCCTCGAGGCTTTGCAGGACTTGTCGGGTCACGGACGGCTCTCTTTTTCAACTATCTACAGTGTTTTTTAACGCACCGTTTTCTTCAGTCTATTTACTTGCTGTCGATCCTTTTTAATGATGCCAAAAGGGGGAGAAGTTTTAGACTAGAACATTAATATTGTTTAAATTGTTAAACTTGTTATATATGCTTGGAATTATATTTATTTTTTTTTTTTTGAAAAACTAACGCACATTCTCAGGGGGAGCTTAAGTATTAATACAGGCTTCAGGTTCTATCAAGTATTTGTCATCATCAAAAAGGGGGAGATTGTTAAACCTAAGGTTTCAAGTTTTGTGTAATTATATATTTACACATGGATTTTGATGATAACAAATGAATTCATAGAATAAAGGAGTCTCAAGCTCAAGTTATCTACACAATGGAGTCAAGCACATCAAGAAACCAAGCATGAGCAAGAAGGGAGCAAGTTCACATTAAAGTCATAGAATAATGTTGTAAATCTCTTTAAAATTCGAAATTAGGATTAAGGCTCAAAAATTAATATTTTATCATAAAGCATTAAAATACATTTTCCACATGTGCATGAATATTTTGAAAATTAAATTTGAAAATTTTGAAAGATAATTGATTGTCATCTTTCACATGTGCATGCCATGATTAAAGGGTTGAACTTTGAAAATATTAAAGATGATTGATTGTCATCTTTCACATGTGCATGTTTTATTTGAATATTTTCAAAAGTGATTGATGCTTTTCTTGACTTATGCAAAAGGAAGATGCCTTTGTTTGAAAATTTTGAAAAGTAAAGTGTGCTCCTTTTGTCATATGCAAAAAGTAAAAGATTAGGTTTGAATTTTTTGAAAAGTAAAGTGTGCTCATTTTGTCACATGCAAAAAGTAAAAAGATTAGGTTTGAAATTTTTGAAAAATGAATGATGATGTCTTTGACATGTGAATCTTTTTAAATTTGAATATGAAGTCTCATATGCCTATAAATAGATCATTTGAGAGCTTCACATTCACAACACCAAGAGCATACAACTCTCATTCAAAGCTTTCATTCTCTCTTCTCTAAGCATTGAGCCTTAATCCTTTTTCATTTTGAGAGATATAGGTTGTGCTGTATTGTTCTTATTTCACTCATTGAGGAGTGTTTTCTGATATTCTACCCACTATCAATTCTTGTATCAGTAAAAGGGTGTGTACAACCCTTGTGCGTGTAGAAAGTGTTCTACACAGGGAATCGTTGAATCACCACGTGTAAGGTGATTGCAAGTGTAGAGGGTGTTCTACACGGATCCTTTGTAGCGGTGTTGTTCAAAGGTGTAATAGGTTTTTACCTCCACCTGAAGGAGGTTGAATAGTGAATTCGGGGATCCTCAAGGGGTAGCTTGAGGCGAGGACGTAGGCAGTGGGGCCGAACCTCGTTAACATACTGAGTTTGATTCTCTCTTACCCTTACTCTTTATATTTATTGCTATTTCGTATTTTGTTTATATTTGATATTGTATATTTGATTTATAATTGTTATTTTTTTTAAATACAACTCAATTCACCCCCCCTCTTGTGTTAGTCATCTGGGCAACAGTCATGTATAACAAAACAGATTCACTAGACAAAGCATCAAAGTAAACTTATACATGTACTCTGTTAAAAATGAGTTTGATTTTTACTGGACTCACCCAAAACTCACAATTAGATAGAACAGTTCAACACTGTTCAACAACACAAGATTCTGATGAGCCTTCTCCTATCGTACCCCTTTTATCACGTCAAAATATATTCACTTGCATGCATTTTTACTGATCTTGTCCCTTTGCTGAATATAATTTCTCTGAGCATGAATCATACTCCTTGTAAAAATCAACTCTGAGGTAACAGAATTGTAACCCAGTAAAATTTTGGAAGTAAACTAACACCAAGGCACTACCAACATGTAAATGGGTTACAAAATGTTTTTTATATCGATTAAACTATATCTTGCACTTTGAGCTACCAACCCAAAAATAACTGCAGGCCATAATAAGCCTCAAATTCATATTGAGGCATAATATTTAGTTAAAAATTAGTTCAAGCACTGTTTGCAGTATCTTAAAAAGAAAGGAAAATTGGCAAAAAAATCAATATGTTAAAACTGACCTTACCAACAACAAATAATAAACTGACTTAAACCAGTAGTGCTGGACGTCTCCCCATATATACTAGTTTTCAATTGTTTTCTAAGTTGAGGCATATACCCATTTCGGTGTAATCGTCTTTTGAATATAATGGCAGGGACAAAATGTGTAGTTACTTACACCCAATATGTAGATGTCATAGTGTTAACTAGTTCAATTGTTGTCAGTTAGTTTTTTATTAGTCGATATCAGCTGCGTCGTCCAGCCTACTCATCATTAATATTTTACCAAAATATTATTGTCTATTCCCTCTCTATTTATTCATTTGGTGTTCGTATGTAAACAGAGTAATTACACATATTAATAAGTTCTCCTTGAGATTCAATTTCTTATCTTCATCTTCTTCCCGGGATAAAACTTGTATAAAGTTTTATGGAATCTTGTGTGGGTAATCCTTCTAAAGAAAATCTCTTTCTATTTTTGACTTACAGTAATTGGGAGTGATATGCATATCTATGATTACATATATTCCAACCTGTAATACATGTGATCATTTTTAATGAGATATATAACAATTAGGACACTTCACTTAACATGAATATTAGATTCAAGTTTGTTAGCGTCCCATGTGCCAGCCTCAAATCTGTTTCAAGAGCTATCAATGTTTTCCTTTTTTGTATAGTTCTATGTCACCATTTCAACCTTAAAGAGGAACTAGGTGTTGTCATCATGTACACAACACCTGTGGATGTTTAACTTAACTGGACTTCTCACATTGTGAATGCCACATTTGATAACAAACATGCCTATTTTGGACTACTTGCCCTCAAAATTTGATTATTATTAAATTAACGTACCTTAAATGTTATTTGCCCCCTTCTGAAAACTTGTACATTGAACTTGTGATGTTAATATTTTGTCCTTTCACAAGTTGATAACTATATAGTTATCAACTTATACTTATGAACTTATGTGCCAAAGTACATTGAACTTGAACTTAACTTGTGACATATAAGACACCAAGTTGGTTATAGTTCTTGGTGTCTTACGTGTTTATAAGACGCCGAAGACATCGAGTCTAACACATAGCAGATAAACATAGGTCTAAACCTCCATCTACCCACATAACAACATGTAGATTATGGAACCTTCTGACTTGACTATTTAGAATCTTGCATTATCCCATGACCCGTGCTACAATGCACTACCAGCCTAATTTGCATTTATTCAGTTCTTTGATCTTTGACCTTATACTGAAAAAGCAAGATGTATATTTGCATGGTGAATGTTTGATATTTAGCTCCAACTTTTTGAGGGCCAAAAAGGTTACATGTCTCGGAGTATTTTGGTGTAACTATAAAAAATTTCGTAATCTAGTTATTGCACAACCATTTTCAAATATCCTAACAAACTCTTTTCTACTACCTGGTCAGCTGCATAAGATGGATAAGGCTTGGATGCATATTGATGATAGATTGCATTCTCATGAGTATGAAGAAAGTGTTAGAAAATTCCTCGCTATGGCCGTAGCCCACACTCCTAGCACTGATTAGATTAGGTGTCCATGTAGAAGATGACGAAATAAAGCTTTCCACTCCATTCGTATAGTCGAAGATCATTTGTTCTTTAGAGGGACTGAGCCAACTTATCAGTGTTGGATATTCCATGGAGAAGATTATCCTTTCCTTTCTACTCCTTTTTCTGATGAAGAAGAAGATGACACATTGGATTGTCGTGATTATCCAAATGATCTGGACGAGATGTTAGCTGACATTCGTCATGGCTCATTTATGGGAAATCATAGGCAAAATGATAGAGATGTAAACGCAGATGATCAACCCTCCATCTCTAATACTCGAACAAACTTTACATTCGAGGAGTTGGTAGCTGATGCACGACGTCCACTTTATCCTTCATGTAAGCAGTTCTCAAAGTTGTCATTCATTGTCAAGCTACTTCACATCAAGAGCATTGGTAATTGGACCGTGAAGTCCTTGGATATGGTCATAAAGCTTTTGCAAGAGGCATTTCCAGATGCTCCATTCCTTGACTCATATGCCGATGCCCGCCACTTGGAGCATGGCTGGGGGTTTAGTTACGAAAAGATACATGTGTGCCCAAATGATTGTGTTTTGTTTTAGAAGGAAAATGATACCTATAATGAATGCCCTAAATGTAAAGCATCTAGGTGGGAGCAAAGCACAAATCATCAACAAAGGATACCGAAAAATAGTTCTCCGATATTTTCCCCTAAAGCCACGCTTACAGAGGCTATATATGTCAAAGAAGATAGCCCAGACCATGAGATGGCATGTAGAAGGATCTGTTGACGATCCAACATACATGCGACATCCATCAGATTATAGGGTTTGGAAGGACTTTAATAACATACAGCAGATGTTTTCCAAAATTCATCGGTATGTTAGACTTGGTTTGGCCAATGATGTGTTTAACCCATTCAATAACATGAGTAGACCATACAATATTTGGCCGGTACTGCTTGTGCCTTACAACTTGCCCCCATGATCATGCATGAAAGATCCATACACCATGTTGTCGTTGCTAATCCCTGGCCCTAAGTCACCAGGTAATGATATTGATGTGTTCTTGCATCCTCTTCTCAATGAGTTGAAGGAGTTATGGGAAGAGGGTACTCGTACCTATTATGCATACAGTGGGCAACACTTTACGTTGCATGCAGTGCTACTTTGGACTATCAATAACTTCCCCACATACGCCAATCTTTCCGGGTGGAGCACAAAATGTGATGACCCACTTTTACGTGTATTTTCACTGAAGGGGTGTTTTTAATTTAATTAATATATTGGTTTATTTATTTTAAATTAATGTATTTTAGTTGGTTTTTAATTTATTTGATGTTGTGTTTAATTTATTTTAGTCGTTTTATGTTTTTAATATCGTTTTCGGTGGAACAGTTTTTGGATCCCGGAAGTGAGGATTGGACCTCATTTCTTTTCTTTTCTCTTTTCTTTTTCCGTTTTTCATTTTCCTTTTTCTTCTTTTCTTCCTTTTTCTTTCTTTTTCTTTCCTTTCTTTTTTCTTCTTCTTTTTCCTCCCCGGTTCTCTCTCTTCCCGTGCTCTCCCTTCTCTTTTCTCCTTCCCGTCGCCCCTACTTCGGCCGGCCGTTTCTCCGCCGTCCGGTGGAGGTGTCGTACACCACCCCCGCCATTTTCTTCCCCTCCCACCAGAGTTCATCTCTATCAATTTTCAGAGCCATCGGACCAGCCGTTAGCCGCCACTCACGGCTTAAAGTTGCTGCCCCAGCCCTGTTTTTCACCCATGTCGCCGGTTTCTTTCTTCGCCCAGAACCGCCGCTAGCCGGCGGCGTGGCCTATACCACCCACCCAGTTTTCTTCCCCTTTCACCGGTGAACATCCCCACCAAGTTTCATCTCCATCCGAGCCACCGTTCGCCACCACGAGCTCCTCCAAGCCACACGGTTTTTCACCGATTCTGGCGCCGTCGCACCACCACCGGCGACCATCTCTTCACAGCTTCTTCCTTTACCTCTTGCCGTCCTAACCCACCTAATTTCAGCCCCGATCCGTTGCCAGAGCAGCTCCCACGAGCACAACTCCGATTTGGGCTTTTTCCACTTCCTCCGCCGTTTCCACCACCACCCACGGCCGAAACTCACTTCCTTTAGCTTCATAAATATCTCAAGGTCATTCCCTATCAATTTCGTGCTTTGGTTTGTCCCCGTTCGAAAGTGGGTAATTTATTACCCATGGCCACAGTGTAAAATACACTGTTACGTTGCTTTTCCTCCGCCGTTTGCAACGCCGCGAGCTTTCAAAAAATACCTATAGCACTGTAAGTATTTTCCAAACTCTACTTTTAGATTTAAATTATTTTGCTCTTAAATAAATTATCTGGTTGGTTGGTTGATTCCGGACTGAGTCCGAGGAGTTCGGGGGTCGGATGGATGAGGACGGAGTTGCTTGGTTTGTTGATTTATGGTTGGTTGGTTGTGTTGTGCATTGAGATTGCATTTACATGGTGATGCACGTGCATTTTATTTAAATTGAGAAAATCATGTTTTATTGGCGTAAATGGACTTTCGGGTGCGTGTGTACCACGACCCAAGCCGGGATGGGGTATTATCTCGGTGGAGCTCCTCTGGTCACTCGGGAGCGTAATATACTGAGTGACGTCCCCTGAGTTGAGGCTTGGCTACGAACGCGCCGGGCGCGGAACTGAGCGACAACGGGAGCGGGGGCTAGGGGATGCTTGGCTACGAATGCGCCGGGCGTGGAACTGGGCATCGCTCTATGCACCGACTCCGTGGCGCTTCGCTGGCGAGGGCTAGAGGATGTTTGGCTACGAACGCGTGGGGTGCGGAACTGGACATCGCTCGTCTAGAGGATGCTTGGCTACGAATGCGCGGGGCGCGGAACTGGGCATCGCTCGTTTATGTGTCATATGCGTGGTGGATTCCCGCGGTGTGGCACAGGAGCCAGGGTTGCGGATGACCCCTAGGGGAGGTCATGGTGCATACGGTTTTTTTGGAAAGGTTATGTTATGGGCCAAATGGACTTTTGGCGTGATATTTGGAAATGTTATGTTTTTGGGCCAAATGGGACTTTTGGCGTGTGTGGAAAAATATGGTTTTTGGGACATGTGCATTGGCATTCTCTCATGCATATTGTTTGAGTTTTAATATGTTTTTATTTAGTGGTGTTTGAGTTTTACTTACCTGCGGCACCATTTTTGGTACCGTAGATTTTGGTGCAGGGATCGAGGAGGAGGAGGAGGCTGAGCCCGAGGATGCGGCTCCGCCGGAGTTTTGAGTTGGAGTCTATGCTTTGGAGTTGGCTTTGAAACAATATTTGTATTTGTAATATTTTATTATGTATGTTTTGAACCGCTTTGTATTAAACTAAGAAAAATTCTGGTACTTAGTTATATGTCTTTGCTATCCGCTGCGTGTTTCTTCGTGCACTTTTGTCGCTTGCACACACTTGCCACTCATCGATAGGGTGGTGACCCGTGTTGTCACCATCCGGACGTCTCGATTTCCCCATGTCCATACATGGGGATTTGGGGGAATCACACAAAAGGCAACATGGCATGCCCCTATTGTGCAGCTGACACAAATTCACAATGACTGATATATGGCCACAAACATTGCTACATGGATCATCGACAATGGTTGGCCTCAGTGCACACTTGGAGATGCAAGAAAAATGTTTTTAATGGGTATGAAAAGCATAAACTCCAACCATCAAGGGTGGAGGGAGAGGAATTGCTAGAACAACTAAGTCTTTTGTCACATGTTGAGTTTGGTAAATCTACTTCAAAGAGGAAACGAACGCCCAATCATCTAAATTGGACAAAAAATCCATATTTTGTTAACTTCCCTACTGGTTATCCTTGGGTTTGAGACATAACCTGGATGTTATGCATATTGAGAAAAATATATGCGATAATGTGTTGGGAACATTGTTGAATATTGAAGGGAAAACTCAAGATTATGCCAATGCGCATAAGGATTTGGCAAACCTTGGAATAGGGAAAGAATTACACTTACAACATGATGGCGATCGTATAACTATGGGCCTTGGTTGCTACATGTTAAATTTAAATGAGCGAAAGGCTTTTTGTGCATGGTTGTCAAAAGTTAAATTCCCTAATGGTTTTGCCTCGAATATTGCCCGGTGTGTCAATGCTAGTGACGGAAAGATCAGCAGAATGAAGAGCCATGACTGTCATGTCTTTTTGCAAGCATTGTTGCCAGTTGTGATTGGTGGGTTCTTCAAAGAGTTATGTTCTCAGACTTTGAACATATCAGTCTTGGATTATCTTAAATCCAATATTCCCATCATTCTCTGCAAACTAGAAATAATATTCCCTCCAGCTTTTTTTGATATCATGCTGCACCTTTCTATTCACTTGCCAGAGGAGGCTCTACTAGCAGGACTCGTGCAATACAGATGGATGTATCTAGGGAAGTTCAAGAGGTATGTCTACAATAGAGCCCGTCCTGAAGGCTCAATTGCTGAGTACGTCTACATCTCGAGTGCCTTACATTTTGCTCTATGTACCTCCATGATATAGAAATGAAATATAATCGAGAGGAATGCAATAGTGATGTACTTATTGGTTCGGCTGAGACGGGAAATGCGACAAGTTTATCTGTTTTCTCACAAAAGGTTAGACCATTGGGGATAGCGCACTAGCACAAATTAGCCGACACACTAATGGTCAAGGCCCGATGATATGTACTTAATAATTGCATGGAGGTTGAGCAATACATTAAGTAAGTACATCATTCTTGATTTTAAGTTCAGGGTTTATTGATATATAATGTTACTATGCCTTGTAACCATTCCCTTGTATTAGCTGGGAGCAATATAACAAGATGAAAGAAGAGGACCCTGATAACATCGACCGCAGGCACCAAAGTCAGTTTCCATCGTGGTTTAAATCACGCGTAAGATACCAAACCTTCCTAACACATTTAGTTACACTATATTAAATTATTGGTACAATAATAACCTGATCATATTCGACTCTTTTGTGTGGTAGATTCGAGAGCTGCGTGCAATTTGCCCAACTGAGGTAACCGATGAGATATATGCATTAGCATGTGGTCCAGATCTGTGTGTAGCATCTTATGCTAGATGCATAATGATTGGTGTTCGATTTCATACGAAAGAGTGTGAAAGGCATCAGCGCACTCAAAACTATGGGGTTGTGGTTCATGGCGAGCATTAGGGATTCCTAGTTGACTTCTACGGTGTGTTGCATGATATTATAGAAGTACGCTACATGGGTTGGTGTAAGGTTTATCTATTTTAATGCACTTGGTATGACACTAGCGACCCGAGAAGGGGGATACGTATCAGGGACAACTTAACATCAGTGAATACTGCTAGGCAATGGTATAAAGATGAGCCTTTCGCCCTTGCATGCCAAGTAACTCAAGTCTTTTATTTACCTAATCCGATTTTGGGGGAAAGTTAGCAGGTAGTCCAAAAGGTTACAAGTAGGAATGTTGACAACATTCCTATTGTAGTTGTGGCCCCAGATGATGATGAGTCATCAGGGATGATTTTGAAGATGATGAGCACAATATTTTGAACAACTATCCCCTCGATGTCGATGAAGCCATGTTCGATCCCTTGAACCGAGTCGATGAAGAGCATTTGCCCGTTGATGCAGAAAACATCTCGCGTCATGACCCATCCCAACCAGTTGACGATGATGTCTTCAATAACCATAGCCCACTTGGTGAAGAAATGGGAATGGAGGACATAAGTGCCAATGATAACTCTGATAGCGAGACCGTGTATCATCTGAATGGGGAGATAAATGATGATGATGGTAATCCATATTGTAGTGAGTTTGTGAGATTTACATAAACAATGAACTATATGGTTTCCATTTCACAACCCCATGGTTTCCATTTCAGTCAAAATGATAAGATAAAGTTGTTGAAATCAACTAATTACTATAAAGTTAAACTAATATTGTAGCTGACTACGTGTATGTGGGTTATGTGCAGACAATGCATGACTTCAATTGTTGATGTTGATGTCGATGTAAGTAAATGGTGGGAAACGAGCATGGCAATGCATCAGGTATTAAAACTTTGGAGTACATGTTCAGCTTTTGTTCCATGCCAAATTTTTTTGTTCATACTTGGAGGTCGATTTTCCCCTCCATATTTTGTCCCAAGAGACTAAGCGCACAAAGTATGAAACAGCAGAAGTTGGTGATTATACACAGAAGGTTAAACCATTGGTGGAGAAAAGATGTTTGCAAATTAAGGTAGTTAAAAGTTGGCAATTGTACACAAGTCTATGTGAGTATCACAAGTGGAACTCAATTGGGTGTGATCGTATTTGAAGATTTGTATGTAAAATAGGTATAAGAAGAAAACGTAGTTACACTAATTAGTATAATTATCAGGGGTAGGTTTTTTCATTATAATGCACTAACTAGAAAGATCAAGTTTGTTAGATGAGGCCTCAGGTTAGTTGCCATTGCTAGTAATTAATATTTATAAAAGGCAAGAGATACAGGTGAAGATTACATTTAGGACATTATACATGTGCCTATAAAATAGTAAATCCATGGGTATGCAGTTTGGAAAATATTGCTTGGCAATTTATATTTAATAAGTTTAAGACTATTTGTTTGCTTAGAAATGGAAGTAAAGAGATACTCATAGTGGAATTTAACATTGTGTGCAGATTCAGTGGTAGCACTTTAAAGCTAATAATGTGATTGGTCCACCTACCTCGAAAGTCGATGGAAGGAGTTTGTTGCAGTGATATGATGTTGGATCTTCTTTGAACTACCAGCAAGGGGGTGAACGAGGAGATGTAGTTGTACATAAATTATGTAATTCGGGTCAATCTAAATATTGACCTTAATGTGTAATTTGTGTAAATGAAATATAGGCTAAATTTTGGTGAAATGCTTGTACTTCCATGTCATTAAAGTGTTGGATAATTTGCATGCACAAACTGCATATGGATGACTTGATAGAGTTGATGCAAAGCAATGAAGATGGATAATATATGGTATACATGCATTAGCATGGGGTAGTATCAGGGATACTGATAAATGATTTGGGGTTATAACAATTGGGCAATGGTGCAAAGCAGGAAATGAAAGTTGGTTGGTATGCACATGTAGGGGATCATACGTTGCAAGATTGATGGGATGAATATTTTATCAAAGAGGAACACAACAACTTCAACCTAATAAGATTTAAGTTAACTGCAACACTCTACAATCCAGATTTTTGACGCAAGAGGTAAATTGACGAGTTTAAGTTTTGTAGGAAGTAGGCTTTAAGGGTATTGACCTAACACAAGCTATGTGTTTCCCACCTAACACAAGCTACGTGTTAAACTGCAACACTCTACAATCCACCTAACACAAGCTACGTGTTTCCCACATATATTTATGCAGCTTGGGGGGAAGTATTGACTTTTGCATTTTTAATGCTCCATATCACCATTCCCACCATATCATGATCCTCCAATAGAACTAAGCCAAGTCTGCCACTCACAACTTGTCCAGTATATATAATGACTGCTATGACCCAAATATAAGCTTTTGTATATATGTGTGTGTGTGTATTAGAAAATGCAATCTGTCTCATTTTCATGGCTGACTTGGTGTAATATACAATTGAAATATTGATCACCTACCAACCATATATATATTAATATACTATGATCATCTATTTTTTATGGGAAATTAGGTGTGTAATATATATATATGGAAAATTCATATCATATATCGATCTTGATCCTTAGCTAAACCAGATGCTGAATTGTTAAATAATAGGTGGCATGCATGCCTGGTAAAAATTACTAGTATATACTATAACAGCCCACTAGAAATTCAATGGTGAAATTTGTATAGACTTTAGGAACCTCGTGTCTACTAATCGCATCGGTTTTAGTCTGTCAACATAGTTAGTGTTTGATGCCAGAAATGCGATTTTAATTGTTTCAGGTAGTTAGAAGTTTCAGATTATGTTATAGTCTATACCACTAGACTCAGTTGAATATTTAGGATTTTATAGCGCAATAACTCATTTTCAAAATTTTGGACGAAACGGCTGGTTGAAATTGTGAATTTATTTATAGGGGCACTTCGGGGTTGAGTTTTGGTAAACGATTTTTACTGTAGGTTAATATAAATATTTAGGATTTTTTAGTACTAAGTTTATTACGCTTTTTTTGGGAGTGAATAGTAACCTCGGTAAGCTTACTAAGTGCAGTGTTTTCAAAATCACAGTGTGGAATGTCCAAATTAAGTTAGAGAAGCTTTATTTGGACACTTGGCAAGATCTTAGCCACACATAGTGATTAGTATTAGACACTTGGCAAAAAAAGGAATCATTAGATGGATTTGTGAAGGAAATCAAGATATGAGATCATTTCACCTAAGTAAAACCATTTTCATCTGATCAACCATTTGAGCCAAATCAAAGAGGGTTTCAACCCTAGTGAAACCCTAAATGGTTAGAATCCAATTGAAACTCCAAAAACTTGGTTGAAACCAAAACCCTAAACGATGTCCCCAAACCCTAAAATTGGCCTTCAAACCCTTTTTTATACAATTTCTAGCATTGTGTTTAATCACTTGATTAAATCACTTCCATATGCTATTAATTTCTCAAATTCTTGTTATGAAATCATTATCCAACGTTTTAAAACTTGAAAATTTGATTGGGCCAAGAAAAATTAGATTTGAGCTTGATAGCATTGAGTATAGTTTCCTTATATATATTATTCATATCATTCTATGGTCATTTGGTCGGTAAAAAATACTTTTAACCATGGAAAGGTCATTCTGGGCATGAATCTAGAGAGTATCTTATGTTTTGGAGTTTTTGGCCAAGCTAATGTACATATCTTGGTCCCAAAATTTTATGGAGTTTTTTTAGCATGTGGTTAAGAGTGTTGATTGAGGTTTTGTTTCATTACTAAAGCTTTTGATCATAGATTTTCTTAGATCTAGAAACTTGAAAACTGGAAGTGTCAAAACAGTTTTTATTTGGAGAAAGTTTGAATATTTCGAGGTTTGATCTTACTCTAAAGGCTTTGATATTTTTATATGATGATCCTAAGTCTCTTATTTTCATGTTAGGATGTTATTTTGAAGATATTTACTATAAGTTACAAAGATATAATTTTTCTATGCAAGATGATTTCGGTTAGGCCTAAGATTTGATGTTTTTGGATTAGATCCATGTTTTATTGATTTTTAGCCATGTAATTTTAAGTTTGATGGTTGGCTCCTATTTAAGACACATTCTTAAACCATGTGATGCTTTATTTCGAAGATCTCACCTTCTTAAGCCATTGATCAATAGATTTATTAAAACTAGTTGAGGAAAAAGTTTTTGTTTTTGGGCTAAATGTAAAACCAAAAACTCCAAGTGTTATTTTGTGATTTTATTTTGATGATTTAAAGCATTGACGATCTTAGAATTATGTTATGAATATGTTAGAAGTAAGATTTGATTTTTGGAATTCTTGGAGATGTTTTGATTTAGGGTCAAAGCTTGTGATTAAGTGTTTGGATCCTTTTACAAAAAGTTTGGTGTTGATTATTAGCTTTTTCTGAATGGATGCTTTAAGTATGGTTGTAAACTTAGAATAGGAAGATCTTTGTTGCAAAATTTTGGTTTAAGCATGAGTTTTGAATTTGGAAGGAATTGGAACAAAAATCAAGAGAAATGGCCTATGGATGTTTCGGCCATAGTGTTTTTTCCATACTTGTGTTTTTTTTTTAATTTTTCTAAGTTGATATTTGATTTTAGGACAAAATTTGCATGAGGAATGTAAATTTTGAAAATTTTTGGAGCTAGCATGTGAAATCCTTAAGTTTGGGGTAAAATGGTCATTTTCTCACATGTCGAGGGTAAAATGATAATTTTACTCTAAGTTTGCTTGTTTTCATTTTTCTAATTGTTAGTAATTAAATTTCTAACTTTTAGAATACCCTCTTACAGTTCCTCATGTTTCATGTTTTATTCTCGTAGAATGCAACAATCAAGGTAAGTTAGCTTCTAACTTACTACTAGTTTATTGAGTATGTATGATGGGTAAGGGAACTACCATTTATGTATGTATGTTATCATATATGTCATGCCATGCCACGTCATTACATGTTTATCTGTTATGCATGATTTATTCTGTCACGAATATTTATCTGTTACACAATTTATTCTATCATCTATTGCTATATGTCATAAGTATGTCATGTTAAGTATACCAAATGTTACATGTATGTCATATCATGTAATATTCACCATTGCAAGTATATCATGTTAAGTAAAGAAGTCAGATCAAGTTTAAGTTAAGTTAAGTTTCAGATCACGTTCAAGTTAAGTTATTCATGTCAATCACGATGGTAATATCCTAGTGAAACTCTTTTGTTCACGCTGGAGTGTCTAAATAGGTGTGAAATTCCCTGGGTTGACAAAATACAGTCAACAGGTTGCGAATGGGGCCTAACTAGCTGGTCACAGGAGCGCGCCGGGCACTAGCACTGATGGAGCCATATTTTATTTTATGTGTGTTCACAGCGAATGTGGCACAAACAATTCATGGGGCCACAACAACTGTGGAGCATACACTACGTGAGACACAGCAATTGAGACACGTAGAATATGTAGGGCCACAACAACTGTAGCGTACGTATTAACGCACTTATAGCTAGTGTAGGTACATGTGTTGTGATGTAGTAATCGGTAGGGACACATGGCTCAAGGGGACCCATGTAGCACTATATGTTCACGTTATTAATTAAATCAATTGAACAAGAGTCCAAGTTTATGTCAAGAAGTTAAGAATAAGCAATTATGGTGACCCCATGAGATAAGACTAAGTTTCAAATCATGTTATGTTCACGTACATGTTATGCTCATATTCATGTTAAGTTTCAAGTTCATGTTCATATCATGTTATGATATGTTCATGTTCACGTTATGTTTCAAATTCACGTTCATGTCATGTTATATTCACGTACATGTTATGTTCAAGCTCACGTTCATGTTATGTTATGTTCATGTTTACATTATGTCTCAAGTTCACGTTTATGTCATGTTATGCTCAGATTTATGTTAAATTCAAGTTCACATTTATGTTATGTATGTTCACGTTCATGCTATGATTCAAGTCCATGTTATGTTTCAAGTCCACGTTCATGTTATGTTGCTAGCCCATGTTATATTATAAGTTCAAGTTCATTTCATATCAAGTCAAATTCAGTTCATGTTTTAGTTCAGGTTATGTCAGTTATGCCATACTATATGTCAAGTTATGCTATGCTTACTTACGATTTTAATTATGCATTCATGCTTTTACTGCCATGCATTCATAATTAAGTTGTGTGGGAGTTTCCTGTTAACTTCCTGAGATTTGTAATCAAATCTCACCGTGATAGTCCCAACTACCATTTCCCCTGAATGATAGGCGATGTGTTAGGATCAATGCATGGAGCGAATATTGGTAGACTAAAGGAGGTTGACTAGAAGCCGCAGACACGACACGGAACTTACAACTTCCATAGTTAGTTTTTGGATAGTTTTCTGGCCTCGTTAGTCGAGTTACATGAGTTACTCGACAAACTTCCTCAATAGTGTATTTTGGTAATGTAAATATGGAGTCTGGTCTTCCATATTTTTTAGGTTATAGCCTTTTAAGACTCGTACTGGAATCGTGGATGTTTATTTTGTTAAGTATGCTTGGATTACGATTTAACTATTTGGGATATTATAAGTTTGATGCATAATATTGCTCAAGAAAAAAAAAATTATCCGGTGCAAATATTACATAATGCTAGATGTATGTTAAGAACATTGCATCTTATATGTCATGAATGGGGATAGATAACCATGTGTTGCATGTCCCAATGCTTCAGATGTCTGTTCGATCCCAAGCGAAAATCTGGGGGCATCACATATACCATATAGTATTTATATGGTATATCTAAATAGGAGTTGGTAGTTTATCCAAGAGGTCGTACCCTGTATTAGCCAACAATATATGGTAACTTAAGAAGTTGGATGCTGCGTTAGTTTAACACAACAAGAGGAAATATTTGGGTGGGATAACATTTTGTGAGAGGCTATTTTGACTCGGAAATGGCGCCAGTAGTGGGGTCCACAGCAAGGCTGAGTGGGCAGAATACAACATATGGGCTCAACACGTGGTAAAGTTGGTAGATTTTATCAGCAAAAAAACTCAAGTGTTCAGGATACAAACAGCGTACGCCTTCCCTCTCTATTCTTAACACATCCACCACAAAACTTTGTATTTCTAGAAGACAAAACTGAGGTTGGGCGACTTATTTTGCACTGGAGCTGCTTCATAGGTTCTTACAACAGAGCCATCCAAACTTCAGAGTTACTCTTCTCACTGTAAAATAAAGTGCTTTAAGCACAATCTACATTCTCTGCCACGCAATCAAGAGCTGCAACCAGGTACATGTAATTTCAGATTGCTACTTCTACTCCTTCTAAAGGCTTTTAAAAAAGGCCAACACTTAGTTCTTGTAAAGGTTGTTTTACACTATCCAACAATCTGTTGATTGGTTACCATTCCACTTTTTTCCAAAGTATGGTGGTGTTAGGCAGAGAGAGTTGGAGTTAAAACGTTAGACTTGGTTTTGTTTTAAGGCTAGCATGTCAAAAGTAAGAAAAATTATTGTCCAATATAATTGGACAAAATAGTTTCTAATATTTAATATTCTTCAAACATAGTTGGTACTTGGCTATTTATATGGATGTTGTTGTAGATGACAGACCCTTAAATTTTCAGATTAGTTGTTCTCCTCCAGCAGTTTAAAAAAGGCCAAAAACTTAGTTCTTTCCAAAGTGTTTTACACTTTCCAACAACCATTTCTATTGTAAAGTAGGGTTTTTTTTTTTAACTTATGTTATGTATACTAACAATGTCAAATCAGTGCTTAAACTTCTTCCCATCATTCTTCAAAAAGTTTTAAAAAAAAATTCTTGTTATGCTTGGTTTACAATATCCAACAATCAAAATTATTGGCAAAACTTTGACTATTTTCCAAAATATGTTTGTTAGGCAGAGAATTGGGGTTCTAACGTGATAGTAATCTGGTTTTGTTTTAAGGTTTGCATGGCAAAAGTAAGAGATGTTCTTGTTCAAAAAATACAGGACAAAATATTTTCTGATACATAATGTACAACACATAGTAGCTACTTGGCTGTAAGATGTTTCTTGTTGTAGATGGCACTCACAAATTTCATATTAGTTTTACTCCTCCTTCTATAGCAATTTATAAAAGGCCAAAATTTTGAGAAGAACAAAGTCTTTAATACACTTTCCAAGCTATTTTATATTGTAAAGCATTGATTTTATTTCTTCATAGGCTGTGATTACCCATAAAATGAATATTACTACTTCTACTCCTTCTAAAGGCTTTTAAAAATGGCCAACACGAGTTTGATTGTTATGCGTGACAATACACACTCCAACAACCTGTTGATTGGCAGGCTTTGACTTTTTTCCAAAGTATGCTGGTGTTAGGTAGAGAGACAAAAGGTTAAAATTTGAGACTTGGTTTTGTTTTAAGGTTTGCATGTCAAATGTAAGAATTCCTTTTTGGTTGGTAGATAAAAATACAAAATAGCTTCTGATATATAAATGCCCCACTAGTTGCTACTTGGCTATATATTGGATACCATTTAAGATGTCACTGCCAATTTCAAATTAGTAATTCTCCTCCTCCTACAGCAGTTTAAAAAAGCCCAAAAACTTACTTCTTTCCAAAGTGTTTTACACATCAACCTATAAAAAAATTTATATTGTAAAGCATTGATTATTTTTTACAATAGGTTGGGATTTTCTCCAATATCAGATTAGTGATTCTACTCCTTGTACAGGCTTTTAAAAGGCCAACACTTATATTTTGTAGTGTTTACACTTTCCTACAACACCATTTTTTTGGTCCAGGAAAAATTTTTTCCCTTCTAAGGGTTGTTGTTATTTAGAATCTTGTAGTACAATGTGGGAACATTGTAGAAGTTTTATAGTTTCCACCTTAGATCTGTGTGCTGAAGACATGTTCTTACAATGCTAGATTATCTGAAAATTATTTTCCTTTAAAATGACACACTATATGACGCCAGACAGGATAGCGATTCTCCTGCAGGTTAGTTCCAACAGATGATTCACACGAGAGAATTCGCCCAAAACCAGAGAGAAAAGTCTCTAGGGTTTAACGGAATATTATAAAATCAAACAATCATCCAAAATCAGTCCACAAGCCGGACTGTTATAGCCAAAAATCGTGTTTATCCGAATTTTGCCAAAAATAGCAAAATCTCAGAAATCACTCTAAATTGAAACTCGAAATAAAATAAGCAATCTGCAAAAAATCCGGCCCAAATCGGATTTAAACTGACTTCCTAACTGACAAGCGAAATATTACCATAAATAGTAAAAAATAACTAAAACTAGTGATTCGGAGGGAAAAATAGCAAAATTTGAGGTCGAAATAAAGGCATATGGAGCCATGCTGACATGAGGCGAAAGGAGCTTTCCGAATTGGGGTCTTATGTGCGATTCCGACACCCGTAGCCAAAGTTATGGCCAAAAGACTGAAACGCACTCAAAACGGCCCCAATGAGGAACATATCACAATCAATTCCCGCCTTTGCACTGATCTGCCAACTCATGGTATCTCAACGCCATCAAGGTACAATCTGACAGCTCAGCATCATCTGTCTCGAATCCCCCTGCATCACTATAGTACCACTTGGACATGCTTATTGGATGTTGATGTAGATGCCACTCACGATTTCAAATTGCATAATCTCCTCCTTCTTTGGCATTTTAAAAAAGGCCAAAAACTTAGTTCTTTCCAAAGTGTGTTACACATTCCAAACGGTGGTTTATATTCAACAAATACTTAGAATTTTTTTCTTCATAGGCTGGGATTAGGCATAAATTGTTGGATCCTTATGCTATATGGTAGTAAACTATAATGTGACCAACATACAAAGTTAGAGGCTGAAATATGTTCTTACGTGATATTTAGTATGCATATATACTATTCAATATGGAATCGTACGTGTTTTCCTGGTTGCATAGTTACCAAAACAGTTGGTATTTCCACCCACCAGAGAAGGCAAGGATGGTGAGATCTATAAAGTTTCCAGGAGGGGCGAGTCAAACACGGTAGAGCTGAGATATGTCGTAGTCTAGTAGCAGAAGCCTTGCCTCCTCAAACCATGTTGCGGGACAAGCCGGAGTCAAATGATGAAACTCAGGATGTAGGAGGTGCGGACGCACAAGAGGCTATGGGTGGAGCACTAGTTGGAGAGGGGCAAACTAATACAGGTATGTCATCAATTTATGCCACGATTAGCAAATTTGATGTGTTATCAATTCATATACAACTACAAGTAACCAATACTTTGGTTGTTGCATGGTATCTAACTTTTTTGAAAGAGTATTGATCAATCAATTGATGTCTTGATGTAGATCCACCTAGGAAGAAAAGAGGTTGTGGGACAGCGCAGGGCACGCTATTTGAAAGAATGAGGAAAGTGGGTAAGATACCTCTGGTAATATAAGATGGTCATCGAGGGCCATCTTGCGAGAATGCATCCATATTCACTGGCCGACTAACGGACATCATTAAAGTACATGCTGACATGAGGCATGCTAGTTGGAGTTATGTACCCGAAGCTAAGAAGCAAGAGCTGATTGACTGTGTCAAGATAGGACTTTAATTTATAATAACAAAGTTAATAAGTTGGTTGCTTACTCAATTTGCCTCCTTCAATATGTTTGATTTCAAACTCATGTAACACGTTCGATTTGATATTGCAGGCAGATTTTGTTCTGGATTGGACAAGAGACAACCATCTCACTGTAACGCATTTGGCCGACAAGTATAATGCATATCATTATGCATTACACAAAGTGTATTTATAATATGCATCACATGAAGAGGCCCTACGTGGTGGGACGAACAAGGTGGAGAAACAAGTATGGGAAAAACTATGTGAAAGGTGGCCAAGTGCAACATTCAAGGTATTGTCCTTTTGTTTAACTTTCAGATTATAATTAATTGATTAATATGTTAATTATAATTGATTTTTGTACATAGTTTTAGGCACACCAAAAAACAAGAATAGTTTGATGGAAAAAGTTTTTTGCTTAAGCTTAAAATCGAGGAAAATACCAATTTATGAAGGGGCATTAATTTCTTACACCCAAATGCAGGAGAACTCCAAAAGAAACATTTCAAATAAGCAAAAACCGAAGGTTGCTCATACCAGTGGGCGGAAATCCTTTATACGGATATTAGAGGAGAAGGTTTGTGATGGTAAGGGGCATAGTGTAAAGTCAAATTTTGAGAATAAGGTGGAATAATCTAATTGTTAATTGTGTGTTTATAGTGACCGATGGCGCCAAATATGGTTGCATTCTATAAGGAAACACACTGGTCAATACTGAAGGGTAAATTCATCAATGAAGCAACTGAACACAATTATGTAAGAGAGTGTTTAACTTAATTGAATATATATTGACAGTTAGCATATATAGGTGTTTAACAGTAGCTAATTTTCCTTTTTACCATGCAATTTTTAGAATCTAATGATGGAGAGGTTAGCTGAAAAAGAGTTCGAAGAGGATGTTGAAGAAGTGGCTGAGACTATCTTCAAAGAAGTCTTGGGAAACAAATCTGGTTACACATCCAGGATGGGGCACATGGTGATTCTGGAACCCTCTCCTTCAATGCAAAAGAGTAGAGCATTTATTCATCTCTCGGAGAAAGAATCAACGGAACAAGAGCTATGCGGAAATGTACAAGAGCAAACTAAATGCTATAATGGCTGATATTGCAGAATTGAGGAGGAATTTTTCTGAGCATGAGAAGCTCTTGATGAGCTATCAAAGCACTGAGTTACCTAATGGTACTGAGTCACATAGAGAGACTCGGCTGGATGCTTAGCCGGATCACATGAATCTATCTTTTGTGGAGGGAATTTTTTGTGGGGTAACATTTTTTGTGGAGAGTTTAGAACACATATGTAACATTCTAAATCCCAAGCGACATCCCTAAGTATAACATTTTGGTACTTTAATATTATAGTTAGGGTGGCTATCTATTAACTGTTACAGGAAAAGTAAGATGATGGGTTTACTTTTTGAGTTGGTTGGTATTTTTTCTAGATGCAAGGGTTTAGTTCTGAAATAGATATGGTACAAAAGGTAAATGCTATTTTCTGTGCTTTGCATAAATGGATGCAAAACTGAATATATATATGTGCTTATTGGCTTAACCTGTTTTCTAAATTATAGGTTAGCAGTTAAGTATGGCACAGATTTCAGCCTCATGGATCGTCGAATGTAGAGCAGGAGGATGTTTCATGCTGAAGATCATTTTCAAATGATAGGTAATTAGCTGGGCTGTAACTGTTCAATAGTAGATAGTTTAATTAATACTTGGAGATTATTTAAGAAAAAGCAAGAGAATTGAAGGCAAAAATCGAGGGCAACATCTTAACACTTAATTGCTGGGAAATATGCCTCAGGTTATAATAATATAAATAGATTGGTTATAGGGAAACCCACTTCATAAACAACTTTGGATATGTTAGGAAACCCACTTTCCTAACTACTAATGGTGCTTGGTCAGTACCGATTGTGATATAATGAAGTACTAATTAGAGTATTTATGTAATTTTGGTTGAGAAAAATGAAGCTACAATTCTCAGTAGTTTTGAAAAACAATTCTAGTATCTAAGAATTATTGAGAAAAAAACCTATGTGTTGGGAGAATTGGCTAGATTTCAGAGTTGGGTTGTAGGGAAAAAAATAGTAATCAATAATTCCATAATGAGGTTAAAAAATTCGTGCATCAACTAGGGATGATCTTGAAATTTGGTTGCCAAAATCCCCAAAATACTTTATACTCTCATAGCCAATTCCATGAGATATGGTAGATGGGAAGTCCTATAAGAATTTGATATTATAGACCAGTTTTCCCACACATAGTACATTACTTGAATTTAGATTGGGCTACTCTGTTTTAGGATATACTGATGACTGATATACAACTAAATAGAGTTTGGTTTCAACAACTAGCAACCTCCCTACTGCAGTATATTGCAAAAGCATAATTGTAATGGTAGTAATAATATAGTGGGCTTTTGTATGGGAATTTCAACTATAAATATTGGCAAAACCTTTGTTGATTAATTGTGTGACACCCCGTTTTTACCTGTATTTTCACTGAAGAAGTGGTTTTAATTTAATTAATATTATAGTGCTTTTATTTTAATTATCGGATTTTAATTGGATTTTATTTGCTGTTGAGTTTAAAATTTGCTGTTTAATTTATTTTAGCTCGTTTTTGGATTTAAAATTTAATAGTTGGTTTTTACTAGTTATTTAATATATTTTAGCTTGACGTCGTGTTTAAAATATTTTCTTGGTTTTTATTTATTTATTTGATGTAGTGTCTAATTTATTTTAGTCGTTTTATGTTTTTATATCGTTTTCGGCGGAACAGTTTTTGGATCCCGGAAGTGAGGATTGGATCTCATTTCTTTTCTCTTCTCTTTTTCTTTTTCCCTTTTTCCTTTTCCTTTTTCTCCTTTTCTTTCCTTTTCTTCCTTTTTCTTCTTCTTGACCTAACGGATTTTGGAAAAGCAATTTTGTATAATTTAAGGTTATGAGAATTGAGGATTTGATGGACTGATTCATAATGAGATTGAAGTTTTAGTTTCGCAAGATTGGTGTACTAGTATGGATTATTTTAGAAATTGATTAGGCTGCAATCATAAATGGAGTTGAATAAAATGGAAGGATGGATATAGGAATTATTAAGGAGGATATTTCTTGGGGGATTAAAGGTAATGATCTAATTTATATATTTTTAGGATTGAAGATGTCGATCTAGTTCGTGTGTTTGTCTAAGGATTGAATGTATCGATCTATTATGAAAAATGAATGTTATAGCTCGAGGTTTTTGTAATAGGTTCTGGGATTGATCTATATCAAGTTTTAGGATAATAGATGGTGCGGGTTTTGGAAAATGAACTTTGTTTATTTTGAGGATAAGGTACGGATGTTGGAAATGGAAGTGATGGATCACTTATACGTTAGAATGATTATTGATCTCAGCTAAGGGTACATGAGATCCATTTATAGTGGTAGTAAGGGTGTACGGATTTTGGATAGTACAAATCCTAGTCTCATTTTGACTTGAGAGAAGTGGCTTTGGTGAGTACTGAAGTGGATTAGATGTGATGGTATTAAATTCAAGAGATCTTAATTTCAAGTTCTTGGTGAGCTAATTGGAGTGAGGGTGGGATTAATAGTTGAGACTATCTTCAGGAATTTGTTGTGACTTGAGGTCACATAGGAATTTAATTTTGAGACTATACTTTCCTTTGGAGTTTGAGTGTTCAGTTGGGAGAATTTTAGACCTTTTGTTTAACTTGAAAAGAGATTGTTGGGTCGTCATGTGTGGTGGATAATAAAATCTCGAAAGTGGAAGCTTAGGGATCAACTGTGATTAGCCTAACTAGATACGTGAGG